>JABWTJ010000019.1:3635000-3637500 GCA_016801875.1 Solanum sitiens
AGCGAAGTACTACTGTGAGGGAAGGGTGAAAAGAACCCCCATCGGGGAGTGAAATAGAACATGAAACCGTAAGCTCCCAGGCAGTAGGAGGAGCCAGGGCTCTGACCGCGTGCTTGTTGAAGAATGAACCGGTGACTCATAGGAAGTGGCTTGGTTAAGGGAACCCACCAGAGCCGTAGCGAAAGCGAGTTTTCATAGGGCAATTATCACTGCTTATGGACCCGAACCTGGGTGATGTATCCATGACCAGGATGAAGCTTGGGTGAAACTAAGTGGAGGTCCAAAACCGACTAATGTTGAAGAATCAGCGGATGAGTTGTGGTTAGGGGTGAAATGCCACTTGAACCCAGATCTAGCAGCGCAGCAGTTGACGGACATCTAGGAGTAAAGCACTGTTTTGGTACGGGCCGCAATAGCGGTGCCAAATCGAGGCAAACTCTGAATCCTAGATATGACCTCAAAATAATAGGGGTCAAGGTCGGCTAGTGAGACGATGGGGGATAAGCTCATCATCGAGAGGGAAATAGCCTGGATCACCAGCTAAGGCCCCTAAATGACAGCTCAGTGATAAAGGAGGAAGGGGTGCAGAGACAGCCATGAGGTTTGCCTAGAAGGAGCCACCCTTGAAAGAGTGCGTAATAGCTCATTGAACGATCGCTCTTGCGCTGAAGATGAACGAGGCTAAGCGGTCTACCGAAGCTGTGGGATATAAAAATACATCGATAGGGGAGCGTTCCGCCTTAGAGAGAAGCCTCCGCGTGAGCGGTGGTGGACGAAGTGGAAGTGAAAATGTCGGCTTGAGTAACGCAAACATTGGTTAGAATCCAATTCCCCAAAAACCTAAGGGTTCCTCCGCAAGGTTCATCCATGGAGGGTGAGTCAGGGCCTAAGATTTGGACGAAAGACGTAGTCAATGGACAACAGAAGAATATTCATGTACTACCCCTTGTTAGTCTCGAGGAACGAAGGAGGCTAGGTTAGCCGAAAGATGGTTATCGGTTCAAGAACGTAAGGTGTCCCTGGTTTTTCAGGGTAAGAAGGTGTAAAGAAAATTCCTCGAGCCAATGTTCGAATACCAGGCTCTACGGCGCTGAAGTAACCCATGCCATACTCCCAGGAAAAGCTCGAACGAATTTAAGCAAGAGGGTACCTATACCCAAAACCGACAAAGGTTGGTAGGTAGAGAATACCTAGGGGCACGAGACAACTCTCTCTCAGGAACTCGACAAAATAGCCCCGTAACTTTCGGAGAATGGGTGCCTCCTCACAAAGGGATTCGCAGTGACCAGGCTCGGGCGACTGTTTACCAAAAACACAGGTCTCCGCAAAGTCGTAAGACCATGTATAGGGGCTGACGCCTGCCCAGTGTTGTAAGGTCAAGGAAGTTAGTGACCTGATGATAAGGGAGTCGGCGACCAAAGCCCCGGTGAATGGCGGTCGTAACTATAAAGGTCCTAAGGAATCAAAATTCCTTGTTGGGTAAGTTCTGACCCGCATGAAAGGCATAATGATCTGGTAACTATCTCGGAGAGAGGCTCGGTGAAATAGACATGTCTGTGAAGATGCGGACTACCTGCACCTGGACAGAAAGACCCTATGAAACTTCACTGTTACCTGGGATTGGCTTTGGGCCTTTCCTGCACACCTTAGGTGGAAGGTGAAGAAGACCTCCTTCCGGGGGGCCCGAGCCATCACTGAGATACCACTCTGGAAGGCTAGAATTCTAACGTTGTGTCAGGTAGACAATTTCTATGGGGCGTAGGACTCCCAAAAGGTAACGGAGGCATGCAAAGGTTTCCTCGGGCCGGACGGAGATTGGACCTCGAGTTCAAAGGCGTAAGGGAGCTTGACTGCAAGACCCACCCGTCGAGGAGAAATAAAAGTCGGCCTTAGTGATCCGACGGTGCCGAGTGTAAGGGTCGTCGCTTAATGAATAAAAGTTACTCTAGGGATAACATGTTGATCTTCCCCAAGATGTCACATCGATGGGAAGGTTTGGCACCTCGATGTCGGCTCTTCGCCACCTGGGGCAGTAGTATGTTCCAAGGGTTGGGTTGCTCGCCCATTAAAATGGTACGTGACCTGGGTTTAGAACGTCGTGAGACAGCTCAGTCCATATCTGGTGTGGGCATTAGATCATTGAGAGGACCTTTCCATAGTACGAGAGGACCGGGAAGGACGCACCTCTGGTGTACTAGTTATCGTGCCGACGGTAAATGTTGAGTAGCCAAGTGCGGAGCTGATAACTGCTGAAAGAATCTAAGTAGTAATCCCACCCCAAGATGAGTGATCTTTTATTCCAGCTTCCCCAGAGCTTTCGGTAGCACAGCCGAGACAGTGACGGGTTCTCTGCCCCTGCGGGGATGGAGAGACAGAAGTTTTTTTGAGAATTCAAGAGACGGTCACGGCGAGACGAGTCATTTATCATTACGATAGGTGTCAAGTGGAAGTGAAGTGATGTATGCAGCTGAGGCATCCTAACAGACCGGTAGACTTGAAC